>JAAOOA010000404.1:0-25000 GCA_012861695.1 Trematomus loennbergii | reverse complement strand
CAGAAGCTGAAGAAGAGAAGGAAGCACACACGGAGGGGAACGGGATCAGAAAGGGACGATTCTAGGTGATAGGAAAGGAGCTTCAATGCTTCCTTTGTTATCCCTTTTGAGGAAACACCAGAACGTTCTTCGGAAAGGAGATAATGCTGTCCCACGATTCCTTGCAAGGAGTTGTGGGACAGCAGTATCTCCTTTCCTTTCCTGAAGGATAGTCCGGTGTTTCCTAAAGGGGATAACAAAGTTTTCCTAAAGGGGATAACAAAGTGTTTCCTAAAGGGGATAACAAAGTGTTTCCTAAAGGGGATAACAAGTGTTTCCTAAAGGGGATAACAAAGGAAGCATTGAAGCTCCTTTCCTAGAATAAAAGTGAAAACATCCATTCTGCATAAACAGTACTTTTAGATAGAAATGGTGCTTTTACTCAATTAATGGAACCAAGTACTTCTTCCAATGCTTTCCTTTGCTAATGAAGGACACACGAGAGAAAGTATTTATTAAATAAGGACAAATTAAAGTATTTTATAACTAAGCAGACCAAAGATAAAAGGCATCACGGGGACGTTAAGAGCGTTCGCAGAACAAATCGGAGGATGAAGTTGTTTAATCCTAACTGGGTGTTTACGGTTTCAGGGTCTATGCAGGAGTCCTGAAGTCACATGGAAAACCTCTAAAGACCTTTTCTAAGACCCTTTCCATACATTTATAGACCTCATCGCCAGTTTGAGTTCTAACCGGTTACCTTGACGACACACTTTACCTCACATTGACTATATACAGTATTGATTGTCCTTCCTCCTTATCTTCCAACCATTTGCGGTATATTTGGAACTTTAAGTATTTTGGAACTTTAAGTATATTTGGAATTTACGGTATTTTTGGAACTTTAAATATATTTGGAATTTACGGTATTTTTGGAACTTTAAATATATTTGGAATTTACGGTATTTTGGAACTTTAAGTATATTTGGAATTTACGGTATTTTTGGAACTTTAAATATATTTGGAATTTACGGTATTTTTGGAACTTTAAGTATTTTTGGAACTTTAAGTATTTTTGGAATTTACGGTATTTTTGGAACTTTAAATATTTTTGGAACTTTAAGTATTTTTGGAATTTACAGTATTTTTGGAACTTTAAGTATTTTTAGAATTTACAGTATTTTTGGAACTTTAAGTATTTTTGGATCTTTGGACCCTTTCCATACATTTTAAGACCTCATCTCCACTTGGAGTTTTAACCGGTTACCTTGACGACACACTTTACCTCACATTGACTATATACAGTATTGATTGTCCTTCCTCCTTATCTTCCAACCATTTGGACGCAGACTTGCATTTCCCATAACGATGTTGTTTAACAACCGGCGTAAACGGACCTCCGCGCGCTATCAAGCAGTGAGCGTGCGATGTCCTGTTCAGACGACGTCAAACCCAACGGGATGCCATAAATAAACTCCACAGAATCACACTACACACCTACGCAATGATTACATTCAGGCAGACTGTAGAATACCTCTTTGGACAATTGATATATATGAAAACTAGCTACAGAATGTGATACCTTGGAAAATGCCCTTTAATACTTTTTAATAGCCTTAACTTTCACTAAATTGATTGATCAACTTTTAAGACTTTTTAAGACCCCGCGGCCACCCTGGGTTTATTATTTATCTTTTCTTGATTACCATTTACCTTTCATGTATTTGTTTGTTTATTTATTTGTTTGTTTTTCAATAACAAATGTATTGTTTTAAGCAACAAATATATATATAGGTGTTAATAATTGAGTTTTGGGAGAAGGGGTGGGATTAAATACCTTTTCGGATGTGTATTAGGTCGATTATTTGTTTATATATAATTTGTAAGTCAGTTATGTTTTTGTTTATCAATTTGATACTCCTTAAGTTTGTACAGTATCACAATTCTCATGTTTCATTTCATTATTATCATTATTAGTTTACACATTCGAAATCAAATCAAATCAAGGTTTCCGGTACGGATCGGGCCTTGCCAGCGACTTCGTGGCACTGACCTTTGAACTTGTCTGTTTCTTTGTCGCGGACCAGCCTCACGCTGCGCATGTTGAGCTCTTTGAAGATGATGTCGATGTCGCCCTGCACGGCGTTCAGCGGCAGGTTCCCAACGTACGCCGTGAAGGGAGGCTCCGTGGGAAGCTCCTTCTGCTTCCTGCCGCCTGCCCGGGGCCTGGGGGGGGGGGGGACACAACAATTACTACAACTATAACAGAATATATCTGTATTGTCTTCATACAAAGTACAACGGCATTTCTTTGGCAACTCTCACTGCGGTAAAAAAATAGACACAATAAATAAGAGTGGTAAAGCAGAGCAACGAGATAACATGTCAATGAGCATATTCACACTTAGTCTAGAAATATATATTAGTAAAATAGCCATAAGTATTTCTAAATAGTTGTGGTTGCAGTCTTTGAGAAGTGTGTGTGTGTGTGTGTTCACAGTTGTTGTAATGTGCTCTAATAATAATAATGCTTGATTTAATATTTTAAAGATGAATGTATGTATGCATTTTCCTTGTGTAATAAGCTTAAAATAATCCAAGTTATAACAGTTGGGATATATGTGCCTATTAAAAATTCTCTACCTACCTATCTATCCACATACCTACCTATCTACCTACCTATCTATCTATCTACCTATGTATCCACCTATCCATCCACCTACCTACCTATCTATCTACCTACCTACCTATCTATCTACATACCTACCTACCTACCTACCTATCTACCTATCTATCTACCTATCCATCCACCTACCTACCTATCTATCTACCTACCTACCTATCTATCTACCTACCTACCTATCTATCTACCTACCTATCTATCCACATACCTACCTACCTATCTATCTACCTACCTATCCATCTACCTACCTACCTATCTATCCACATACCTACCTACCTACCTACCTATCTATCCACATACCTACCTACCTATCTATCTACCTACCTATCCATCTACCTACCTACCTATCTATCTACCTACCTATCTACCTATCTATCTACCTACCTATCTATCCACCCATACCTACCTATCTACCTACCTATCCACATACCTACCTACCTATCTATCTATCCACCTATCCACCTATCTATCCACATACCTATCTACCACATACCTATCTACATCCTAACCTACTATCTATCCACATACCTATCTACCTACCTATCTACCTACCTACCTATCCATCTATCTACCTATCTACCTACCTATCCATCTATCTACCTACCTATCTATCCATCCATCTACCTACCTATCTACCTATCTATCTATCCATCTACCTATCTACATACCTATCCATCCATCTACCTATCTATCCACCTATCCATCCATCTACCTACCTACCCATCTATCTACCTACCTATCTATCCATCCATCTACCTACCTATCTACCTACCTATCTATCTATCCATCTACCTATCTATCCACCTATCCATCCATCTACTATCTATCCACCTATCCATCCATCTACCTACCTATCTATCCATCTATCTATCTACCTATCTATCCACATACCATCTACCTATCTACCTACCTATCTATCCACCTACCTACCTATCCATCTATCTACCTATCTATCTACCTATCTATCCATCTACCTACCTATCCATCTATCTACCTATCTATCACCACCTACCTACCTATCTATCTACCTACCTATCTATCTATCTACCTATCTATCCACCTACCTACCTATCTATCTACCTACCTATCTATCTATCTACCTACCTATCTATCCATCTATCTATCTACCTATCTATCCACATACCCATCTACCTATCTACCTACCTATCTATCCACCTACCTACCTATCCATCTATCTATCTACCTATCTATCTATCTACCTACCTATCTATCCATCTATCTATCTACCTATCTATCCACATACCCATCTACCTATCTACCTACCTATCTATCCATCTACCTACCTATCTATCTACCTACCTATCTATCTATCCATCTATCTATCTACCTATCTATCCACCTATCCATCTATCTATCTACCTACCTACCTACCTATCTATCCATCTATCTATCTATCTACCTATCTATCCACATACCCATCTACCTATCTATCTACCTATCTATCCATCTACCTACCTATCCATCTATCTACCTACCTATCTATCTATCTATCCATCCATCTACCTACCTACCTACCTACCTAACTACCTACCTATCCATCTACCTACCTACCTACCTAACTACCTATCTACCTACCTAACTACCTATCTACCTACCTATCCATCCACCTACCATCCATCTACCTACCTACCTGCCTGCCTACCTACCTACCTACCTACCTACCTACCTATCTATCTATCTATCCACCTACCTATCCATCTACCTACCTACCTATCTATCTATCCACCTACCTATCCATCTACCTACCTGCCTACCTACCTACCTACCTACCTAACTATCTATCTATCTTAATCAATGGGAACCGGTCAGTCAGTACGCCTGTTGGAAACACCTTATCACAGCTAATGGTGCTGATGTCAATCGTGAAAGTAAACAGTTGTAATGTTGGAAGTCAAAGAAATGACCGTTGTCGCTGCAGGGACACGAGGAGGTATGAATATCAGGGGGTTGTTATCTTTACAATAATACATATGTTTTAAGATCCCTGCAATTAATGTACCTTTTGAGTGTCAGTTTACAAATATATATATTATCCATTCTTTTAATACTAATAACATTAGAGCAGTGCATTGTAATCTACTCATAACAGGATATAACACATCTGTGTTCTTGTTTTTCACTAAACTTGTGACTTTGTTAGCAAATAAATAAAGTAAAATCTGTATCTGTTCCTCGAGGAGACTCAGCAGCCTGAAGCCAACACACTTTAAAAAAGAGGGGACCTATCCTGCTTGTTGTGGTGTTCCCTCTCCTGTAGGTGTTAGTGCATGTAAATGGTCTGCAGAGGCTACAATCCCTGTGTTTCTCTCCCCACCCAAGTGGCCCAAACACCGCCATTCGATGTTTACTTCCTGAAAATAGTGACATCACTGTGGAACACTCACGCTCCTAGTGGCTTTTGCTCCAACACATTGTACGTGATAGGCTAAGGGGCGGGACATCTGTATCTGGTGACCATTCACAACAGAGCCGGCCAGCTAACCAATCAGAGCACACTGGGCTCGAAACAGGGTTAAAATGTGCGCTGCAGCACAGGCAGTATGAGACAAATAAAGAGCTTTTTGAACATTAATTAATGAAGACATGTCCCAGTAGAGACTCTAGTCATATGAAGCAGGACATGAGCAGGATGTGTCCCCTTTAAGTGATCGGTAACAGATCGATACCCAGCCTCATGTCTGGAGGAGACGCTGCGGACACATGATGCAGCCATGCGGGCAGCCTGCACCTGATTCAACACATTATATTGCCATACGTCAGTATAAAGTACATCAATCTAGATATACATGTACTGTACAGGTATATAACGCGCAGTTGCACTTTACGATGAAATGCTCAGCTCACCTACATATTAAGAAACTATACATACAAACAAACGTATGAGATAAAAACCTAGCATAAGAACATTTTACAGATATTAAAACAATTCCTGTCTCGGAATAAAAGTGCTGTAAAACTACCCCGGGATCTCCGTTTAAAACACGTTATTTTTCGGGTGTATTTCCCCCACATGTGTGTGCGTCAGACCGCGGTGTTTCCTGCCGCTGCGCCCGGCCTCCCCCCCCCTCATGTCCGGCCTTCTGAGGGAGGGCCAGTCGGGGCCTGGTCCTCCTCACACACAGAGAACCGGGGAACACAGCACTATTTTCCGGCTCTCTGTCCGCGGTTGTCCGTGTGGAGGAAGTGTTGCCGGAGGAGACTCACCCTCTGCCGCCGCCGAAGCTCCCGTAGGCCCGGTCCCGATCCTCGTAGTTGTCGTAGTCCGCCATCACTGCTGCTGTGTGTCGGAGGAGGAGGTCCTTCACGTCACACGGGGAGCGGGTTGAGCTGTCCTCAGAGCGCCTGTCCGGGAAAAACACTGCCACTTTATTTTTTATTAGTCAATTTATTGAACATGTCAGAAACAAAACAAACAACAATAATAATAATTGTAATAATAATTTTAAGGCAAGTTTATTTATAGCACCTTTCAACACAAGGCAATTCAAAGTGCTTTACAAAAATGGAAGACATTATGAAAATGGCATTTAAAATCAGTCATTAAAAAGAAAGATAATAAATAAACATTAAAAGAAAAAATACATGGATAAAAGTTACAGTGCAGTTTAAGATGTGAATAGTTCAATTAAAAGCAGCGGCAAAAAGAAAAGTCTTCAGCCTGGATTTAAAAGTAGTAAGAGTTGCAGCGGACCTGCAGGTCTTCTTAACAAAGAAAAGCACAAAAAAAAACTCAAAAAGTCTCTGTCAACAGGGGCAAGAAGAAGAAGCTTAAACACTTTTCTGGTCCTACCCCATCTAGCATAAATCTATCTTGAAAATAAAAGATTAGGAAATCGTCCTCAGCATGGTGATATTGGATTCATTGTTTAAAACAAATAAAAAATAGTGTACAAAACAACCAAAAATAAATAACTTGTCTTTTAAGAAATAACGAGTATGAGTTCACAGGTCCTGCTCAGAACCAGGACAGATACAATGGACCTTTAATAATCCCCATGGGGAAATTCAGTAGTTCAACAGTAACAGGGTAAGAAATGAGCGCCTGTCCGGGAACACACTAGATTCAAGATTCAAGGCTTTTTGTCATTTGTGCATAGCTACAGTGTCGATATGACAATGAAAGGCTGCTAACAAATTATCTCAGTATTATAAAGTAAAATGTTACTGTGCCTGTGGGTATGTTTATAATATTATGTCCACTAATGTTTTGTTTGGCCTTATGATGGCGAAATTGGATGACCATTTTAGTTTTCATTTCATACAGCACTGTAAATTGCATGAAATTATGAGCTGTTTTGTTTTGTTGTATGTTTATGTATGTTTTGTGTGTGTGAGGACCCCGGGAAGAAGAGCCAATGCTCATGCTAGTGCTAATGGGGATCCTAATAAAGACATAAAGACTTAGGTCACAGGCTCCTCCAACAGTGCAACAACAATACAACTGAAATAGTGCAAGTAAATAAAATAAAATATAATATAATAGAAATAGTGCAGAATAGTCTATATACAAGTAATTGAAATATTGATATATATAAGTTGCAAACAGATGAATGTACCACTTTATTATAAGATAAGATAAGATAGACCTTTATTAATCCCGTGGGGAAAGTCAGTAGTTCAAACAGCAACAGGGTGAGAATGAAAAACAGCACAGATTCACACAAGATTAGAGATTAATACAATTAAAAGATCAAATAAAAATAAAATGATATACACTTAAAATAATAAATGAATTAAAATGAACATATATACATATTTGGGGCATACATATTAGATATATGGGTACCACTTTACAATAAGACCATTTATAAACCAGTTCTAACAGTTTGCATACATCAACACAGGCTCACTATTTGGCAAGATCACTAAGCCTTATATTGACTACTTAGTGAGAATCAACTCAGTGAGCAACAGATACCAAGGATGCTGGCTGATGAAGAAGATGAAGTAAGCTAAGTAGCCAATATAAGACTTAGCAGTACAGATAAATGTGGGCTCACTATTTGGCAAGCAACCGGTCACAGTTGCCCTGTTTATCTCATGTCTTATAAAAGCTTATTAATGATTTATAAAGTGTTCACAACCTAATTAATAAATGAATTACAAACTATTCATAAACCCTTTGTACGGGTAGTCTTATTGTAAAGTGGTACCGAGATATCTACATGTGAATGTGAAAACTGAAAACACTGAAAACAGTGTGTTTTTTGATATTATATTACTCACAAAACACATCTTTCAGAAATAATAATATTCAAATAATGATATGATAAAAACTAGAACCAGTTACCTCTCCCAGTTCCCAAAGGTTAAATAAATCAATGTTAAAATCAGGAATTTAACATTTTAAAAACATTATTGTATTACTCTCAATATATATATCAAATATCCTATATATTTTCTTTTTTTTAAAACTCTGAATTGTAGTGAAGTAGAAATACAAAGTAGTATAAAATAGAAATACTCAAGTTAAGTACAAGTACCTCAACATTGTACTCATAAGGACCCACCGTGACACGGGTCACATGCACTTTAAATGTTCTGGAAAGTTCCTTAGCTTCAGCCTTTATTTATCTCATGAAGTCCCTCAGTGACACCCTGAACAGTCTGGGGGGGTCATGGTCCAGGTCATGTGACTTTGTGTTCCCATAGCAACATGTCCAAGATGTCCATGTGCCAGGCTAACACATGTGACAGAACGAGCTACATTTCAAAAGCTTTTTTGTTTGTTGCTAAAGGTACAATGCAAGCCATTTAAGAATTATAATGTTTCCATAACATGTCCTTCATTACATTCAACCTGTTGTGGAAACATTTCTTGATCAAATTGATATGAAACAAATGAGACAAACATCGCTGTGACACTGCTGTCACATCGGGACTTTAACCATAAACGTTCACAGTAAACCCAAAGGGACATATATGCACAATTAGAAATATGATTATGATCTGCTCAGTTCATTTAGCTGATTCAATTATATTTAGTTAATATATTCTTTATTCTTCAATTCAAATAATGTTCAAACTAATTTAAACCAAAAAATCATCCTCATTAATAAGTTATAAGAGTTATTTTACCATTAAAGCCCAATGTGAATATATGTCACATTTCAGATCTCTGACACTAGGGGGACTTGTAGAAATGTAGGTGCTATTTAGTCTAAATTATGTTCCCCTTAATTTCCCCAAAGTAGAAATGGATCCGGGTTCTTATGGGTTAAGGACTTGAGAAAAATATACTTAGTTACTTCCCACCTCTGACTGGGAGACACACAAAAGATGCATACTTTTTTAAAGCTAAGAAAAAGAGAGAAAAACAAAAGGTGACCTTAAAAAAAATAATGTGAAATACACAGTTAGTCTATATCATTACTACATAACACACGTCCACCTTTAGCCTTTCATAAAAGCTCATCCGGCATCAATCATCTCGTCTCTTTGTGAGATGAATGTATTTATGCATTTGCCTCTAATCTAAATTATAACAGATGGGATTTCTGTTTAAACAAAAAACAGTTTTCTGTAAATAGTGTAAAAATAATCAGATACAAGTCAAAGTCCTGCATTCATCCTCACACATGTAAAAGTGAGAGAAGAGAATCATGAATATTATTATAGTTATGATGGTCATCAGGGGGGGGGGGGGGAGGGTTAGGTAGTTGCCATATATATCATTTTGCTTTACACTACAGGTGAAAACGGAAGCTGCCCAGTCACTGAAATAAAGACGGATATTATTTGTGTTACAAGTTGTCAGTGTTTAAATATGAAACTAAGCAAAGGTGCAAAAAGTTCTTTATTTTTTTACTTTATTCAAGAAAAATATGACACACAAAACCATTCATTAGTGGTACAGACAAAGTAGAAAGTAAAACAAAAGCAGGTATTTAAAATAAAATATATCCAAATTGTTTTCAGAATTATGTGTTTTTTTTAATTGTGGTTTCATACTGATGGAGCTCTAACTGTGTCAGTGGGTATTTCTCAATGTCGAGGATGCTTCCTTGGTAGGACAAGTCCCTATACGAGTCAGGTCCATCAGAGGCTAGCAAGTGTGCAGGTGTGCGTCATATGCGAGGCTTACATTTTCCGCCAAAGATTTTGGAAATTGGTCCGTGCGCAAAGCATTGTGGGGATTTTAAGACCGCGGAGGATACACTGGTGCATCCTCGAAATGTCTTGCAGCGAAGGATTCAGTCCTCGGTAGAATTCCAAGGATCCTGGACATTGGAACAGTCCTTCGGCGGGATTCGATGACGTAGCATCCTTGAAATAGTGGCTCTGGAGGATCCTTCCTTGACATTGAGAAACACCCAGTCCATCTATTGTATTCTAGTGGATGTTAAATATAACAAGAAGAAATATAAATATCTTCTCCGTCCCATCACCTTCAAATTATAAATACATGTCTCTTTCCACAAATGTGATTGTTTGCCCATTTTTAATAGGCCGACTGTTCAACATTAAACCAATGACACATTTTTCTTCTATTCACAGAAATATTTTTATAAAGGTATTAATCTCCATTTGTTGATTGATAGTTCATTTTGAGTCTCCATAATGATTGGATTGCATCATTTTCACAAATAAAAACATTTAAACCTGTATATTTCATTATATTATTCTCATAAAAGCTGGATTATCTTATTTATTTGTATTTTCTTAAAGGAATACCATAATTAATCAAAACTATTGAATCTTATATTAAAGGTGGGTAGGTAAGTTGGAGAAACAGGCTTGAGATCGCTAGAATTTGAAAATACACAACCGGAGAAAATCTGCCACTTCCTCACAGAGCCCCCCCTCCAACACACACGAACGCTCACATGACCAATGAGGGCACGAGATAAGTCTGTGCCCAGATGGAAGGCTGACAGGCAGGTAGGCCATCCAGTTATTTTAGCCGGCTCAGATGATTGGTCGTGCTTTTTACAGTACTACAGCTTCCATAGATGATATTTATTATGGATTTATTGTCAAAGCACTTCAGATATTCATTGCTATCGGGATGTTAAGAGCTTTCCATGGAATATAACAACAAGTGTTTCTGAAGTGAATTACCTACCCCACCTTTAACACAGGTTAAAATTAAAATAATTACGTATTTAATGAATGCAGGGGAACAGGTTTTGAACAATTTCTCGAGTACTAATATCATGGCTTTAAGAAATGAACTTAAATGTATTTATTTAGGATCAACCCTTGAGATGAAAAAAATCAAGTCACAATACAACCAACAGACTACTACAATCACAACACACACATTGTCCAAGTGTGTGTCCACAGAGAGTTCATGAAGAGTTCAAGCAATACAATAAATACAAACATAGTGTTTTGTATGTGGATTTATCAAAAGCAGGTAAATTCACAGCAAAATGAGAATGAAAGCATCGTATGTTTGGTGGTAAGGTATTCCAATCTGAAGGAGCGCTGAACGATCTATCTCTAATAAGATATGTGCATTGGACTAATGGGACCAAATACTTTCCAAAAAACAGACATAAAATAGAGGTCAAATAATTCTCTTATGCAGTGAGCAAAACATTGGATACAGGACAGACAGATTTGAAGGGGATGAGTGAGTTGGAAGACCTCAGGCCGAGTCGACCCCCGGTCGCTGCAGCTGGACTGCTGCAGGTTTTCTGAACCTGGTTCTCAGCCAGCGCTTCTTTAGCCAGGTAATGCTCTCTCTGATCTTCATCTCCACTTCCTCGGGGACATCGGGAACCATCAGGTCGATCATTCGGCGATGAAGAACACCACGTGCTGAGGAGGGGAGAGGAGGTCAGGGTTAGTGATGTTACGTTCACCAACGATCCGATTCTTTTGAACGGCTCTTTGGTACGAACGAAGGGAACCGAGTCATACTTGGTGAGAGGCGTTCTTTTTATCGTTGGTTCACTGCAGTAGCGTAGGCAGACATGTACTTAGGGCGGGCCTGTATGAAACAGGGTGGGCCAGCTTTTTCCAGGGGGAAAAATGACTTTAAGGTAGGCCTGGCCTATAATAATAATATAATAATGCCCATTGCCAAGCATCGTTGTAGCATTTCCTCAGAATAATGGTTGAAGACCCGACTGATGATATGAATTCATTGAAATCTCCAATAAGAGCTATAAAGACACAAAAATAACAAATACATTTAGGCTCCATCCGTATTAGAATCACTTTAGCATGCTACCAAAGTGAACTGTAAACAGACAGCAAGCTACAAAACAGCTTATAAACGAATTAGCACAAAACCACATTTTTTATATTCTAGTTAATACCAACTTTGTGCCTCTTTGGGGGGGGTGCTAAACTTAAACATAAACAGTATCCTTTACTTTCTCCGTCTTTATAGAGTGGCGAAGTCCCTCCCCTTCCGGTTGAGCTCCATGGGACCTTATTTCGGAAAAGTTATGCATTGAAGTCAATGGAGAGAGAAAGATTATCTTTCGATCCCGTTTGAATTGTGCCACGAATTACACATATGATGTTTGTCAATTTAAAAGATAATTTTGCAAGTCAAAAAAATAAAATGTGTCGTAAAACTGTGAAGTAACACATTTGTTTGTGTGAAACGCTCAATGAACTACATCTCTGGTCAACAACACACGTCACCAAGATGGCCGTCACTACTGTCTTGTCAACAAAACGATTGGCTACCCTCACACTATCACCACAATGAAACACGTCCTGAAGAATGTCATGCAAAGCTGCCTGCCTGCCTGCCTTTGATTCTCTCTGAACTGCCTGGTCGTTTTAATGTTTAATGTCAACCATTTGTGCAGATAGCATGAAGTAGAGAAGATCGCTAGCGTTAGCGTTAGCATTTCTCCCCCGGGCTTAAATTGTGTATTATAGAATGATCACACCGGTGACAGTACTATTCAAAGGGTTCACGAAATATGACTACTACTCTTACTGTTTAACATTTTGGGTTACTTCATGTTACTTCATGTTAAGGCTAATACAAATGACAAGGCTGTAATGCTAACTAACGTGCTAGCTACTAGCTAGCTTGATCCACACACTCCTCTTTCATCAGACGGGAAGCGAAAGAACGAGCAAGACCCATTGCTGGTATGATAACAACCTGGTACTAAGCACACAGGCATCTTGTGAAAGTTATCTTATCTGAGCCAGCGCCATATAGATAGATTCTATCTATATGGCGCTGATCGTATATATACGGTATTATACGTGTATCGTAGTGTCTCAATTGTGACATCACTTACGCGACTCTGGGATTTGTAGTCTTTCTAGTTTCGTATTTTTCAAAGTCTTATATTTCAACAGTTTTAAGACAAACTGTGACTTTTTTTACATGGAAATTATTTTTTTAGATTGACAAACATCATATGTGTAATTCATGGCACAATTCAAACGGGATCGAAAGATAAGTTTTCTCTCCCCATTGACTTCAATGCATAATTTTTCCGAAATAAGGTCCCATTACCCGGAAGTAAGTGGGAGGGACTTCGCCACTCTATATGCAGATTAATCTCCGCTCCTTTTCTCCGTCACGTTGTTTCCATAGCAACAACAACTTCCTGTCAACAGCGTAAACTCGCCTTCAAAATAAAAGCATGTAAATAACACAGGAAGTTAACCTAAATGACATTTAACACATATTTACCACTGCAACGAAAGTAACAAAAACAATGTAATATCCTTTTCAGTTTCACAGAACACAAATTGGGTTTTTAACAATCGTTAGGTAACTATTTTATTGCACTAACAGCAACAATAGGTTGTAGCATTCAAACCTGCTCATGGACTTGCCGTGGTCCTCGCTTTGTTATGTCTCTCCAACAAGTTACGCAGTGCTTCCAGTCTACATATCCCTCGTGAATGCACCTTCAGCTCCTGGGCTGGGGAAATGTCTGCACATTTTACAGAAAAGCGCGTCCCTGCAGGCAGCTCTCTGCCTCTCTCACGTTGCTATGGCGCGCGCCAGAAACAACAACCAGTTTTTACCGTAAATGAGTTCGGTTCAGAGGATAAAACACATACAACATTAATTCAACTCGATATTTGTTCACTTGAATTTCACTTTGAATGCTTGGATATTCTCAATGGGTGAATTTTTTTTATTCCCTCCCCTTTTTTTTTTAAAGAAATTCTCAGTGTGGGCCAATGAGTAAACTGGGTGGGCCTGGGCCTGGGCCTGGGCCTGGGCCTGGGCCCTATGGTGGCTACGTCACTGGTTCACTGCCTGCCATGAATCCACTCGCCTTTAAAGGAACTTGCTTTCCTGAATGCACATGTTCCGTAGATGATGGCGTAACGCTGCTTGAGTAGTAGTTTGGCTGAGAGATGAAGCAAGTTATACATTTTTCTGTGAGTAAAAGTAGATTTCTGGTGATACAGTCAATCACTATCCTGGTGATTATTTCGCAGATAAACCTATTAGCCCCGCCCCCTTAAAAAAAAACTGCTCTTTTGAACGGCTCTCAGAAAGGAACGGAGCCATGAGATCAGGCTCCCTTCAAAGAGTCGTAATTCCCATCACTAGTCGGGATGACGTTTAGTCGTCTCATTTAGACACTTGTTGGCAACCTCTGTTTTTAAATCCACCAGTGGGTTATTTACTGACATATTTGATGTCATAGAACGAAACGTTAAAATCTCTTCAGCTTGTGTTAACCACAGATCTTATTTCAGGATAACAACCAGAAACACATTCAGAAAACCATTGAAGAGAGACCAAGGGACAGGAAGTGAGGAAATGCTGAGTCATGTCAGAGTTCAGGACTCATTCCTGCAGCTGGACTCTAAAACAAAACGTAAAACACGGACCTCAAACACGATGACGAAGGCGAGTCGTATGGCGAGGAGGTGATAGTACTCAGGGAGGTAGTGTCCTTCTTCGTCCCTCAAATCCAGATACCTGTTCAGCACAGCATAGAAAACAACAACTTCATCAACAGATTGCATTTCCTGTTGCGTGTTGTGGTGACGTTGCCTACCTGCACCGTGTGTGTTGCTGGCTGTTGTTGCTTGGTGATGTTGCCAGAGTGAAGTTGATGAAGCCGTTGAGATTGCTGTCTCTGGTGTGGCGGTAGTACAGGCGAGGCAGGAAGGACGAGGTGAAGGCGATGAGGAAAGCCTGAAAACAGGTGTGGAAAGTTCACATTCTGAGAAGATGAGTCAGCAGTTTGAATCTCTGACGCTCATGTGAGACAGATAGGAACTTTGAGGGGGAAATCATAAGGAATGCACAGCTGTGTTTCTGTGTTGGACCCTGAAGGCAATAACGTGCGATAACGTCACTGCAGCTCTGTATTGTCTGCGGAGAGTCTTACGTTGCTGAAAACGGCCACACGTGTGTGTGAGCTGCAGGATGGGGAGCCAGATGCCGAGGTCCTGCACTCGCTCCACCACCGGGCGGCGATATTCAGTCACAAACTTCTGAGCATCCAGGCGGATCTCCACCCAGTTATTGATGAGAGCGAAGAAAGGGGCGAGAGGAAACGCCGCCACGAAGATGGTGATGAAACCAAACTGGATCACTGAGGAGGAAGAGGGAGTCGTTACATCTCCGTTAACCCCACCAGTCAGGGAGACACAGGTGAACAAATCCAGAGGTGGAAGAAGTACTCAGGTCTTGTACTTGAGTAAAGGTAGAAGTACTCAGTCTTGTTCTTGAGTAAAAGTAGAAGTACTCAGATCTTGTACTTGAGTAACAGTAGAAGTACTCAGATCTTGTTCTTGAGTAAAAGTAGAAGTACTCAGATCTTGTACTTGAGTAACAGTAGAAGTACTCAGATCTTGTACTTGAGTAACAGTAGAAGTACTCAGATCTTGTACTTGAGTAAAAGTAGAAGTACTCAGATCTTGTCTTGAGTAAAAGTAGAAGTACTCAGATCTTGTACTTGAGTAAAAGTAGAAGTACTCAGATCTTGTACTTGAGTAAAAGTAGAAGTACTCAGATCTTGTACTTGAGTAACAGTAGAAGTACTCAGATCTTGTACTTGAGTAAAAGTAGAAGTACTCAGATCTTTAAGTAAAAGTAGAAGTACTCAGATCTTGTACTTGAGTAAAAGTAGAAGTACTCAGATCTTTAAGTAAAAGTAGAAGTACTCAGGTCTTAAGTAAAAGTAGAAGTACTCAGGTCTTGTACTTGAGTTAAAGTAGAAGTACTCAGATCTTATACTTGAGTAAAAGTAGAAGTACTCAGATCTTGTACTTGAGTAAAAGTAGAAGTACCAGAGAGTAGGAATACTCTGTTACAGTAAAAGTACTGCATTCAAAATGTTCCTCAAGTGAAAGTAGAAAAGTATTCTCATCAAAATATAGTGAAAGTACAGTAAAAGTAGTCATTGTGCAGATTGGTCCATTTCAGAATAATATATATGATATGTTTTATAATGATTGATCATGAAAGTGTTCTCAAAGCTGGTAAAGGTGCAGCTAGTTGAATGACTTTGTATACTGCAGGGTAGCTTGTGGATTTACTCCAGGTGGAACTAAGTCTGATTTAAAGGGGACCTATCATGCAAAATGCACTTTTGTACGTCTTTTCTACATGAATATGTGTCCCCGGTGTTCCAGGGAACTCACCAAGTGTCAGAAAACACAACCCTCTCTATTTTCCTCCATACCCAAATCTCTAAAAAGGGGCTGCAACGGATCTGATACAAACTGATCCAGATTTGAACACTGTCCTGACGTCAGGACGGTGGCGCTACGGCTATTGGGCCAACTCCACCAATCAGGAGGAGACAGCCACGGCCATTGCCGTTAGAAAGCGTGGAGACGCTGTAGTACATATGCCAGGCCTGTAGGTGGTGCTGTTCTCACAGAATCAGCCCTTGCTAAAACAGAGCTAAAAAATGTCAAATTGAGTGAAATGAGGCATGGCTAAAATGCATGATCTGTTTGGTATTTTGAAAAAAAAAAAGTATAAATATGCCTTATATAGGTATGGTCCTACAATATATTATTCAAATATAGCATGATGGTCCACTTTAACACTTGATTATATTTCACATCATTCATCCACATCTGTGAAGTAACTAAAGGGATTAAAGTACAATACTTGATGCACTTGTAACTCTCACCCATCTCCAGGTATTCGCTGAAGAGTCCCTCGCAGACCAGCAGCTGGTAATCTGCCTCCCAGGGACAAACCTCCTCTTCATCCCCCTTCCCTCCTCCTCTTCATCACCCTTCCCTTCCTCCTCTTCATCCCCTTCCCTTTCTCCTCTTTCTCCCCCTTCTCCTCCTTCAGCGAGGACTTCTGTTCCTCTTCTGCCACCACGACTTCAGCTTCCTGCAAAATAGTGAGCTCTCACTTTTACTCGCAGTTAGAAAAGAGACAGGTCAAGTTACATTTTGATTTTATTCAAAAAAAAAATGTTTCTGTGAAGTTGTTTGCCTGGAATTTGGGAATATCTGTTATTTTTTCTTAACAATTTGTAAAATATGAAAAATATTCGAAGAACATCTCTATCTCTAGTGTGTGGAAGAGAAACTCCCTCAGGAGGGAACACAGGGATCTTAGCCGCTGCAGACCGTTTACATGCACAGAAACCTATAGAACACACTACAGGAGAGGGCCTCTTTAACTCAAACAGCTTCAACATAAAGTTTGAATATAAAATGTAAAGAAACATCACAGGGTGACAACAATTAAGTTGTTTTTTGTTTATGAACGTGTTTGATTTGTGTTGTGTGTTGTTTTTACGGTAAGAGGAACTCCTGGATGTTGTTGATCAGCTGTTTTCCCCATGATGATCAGCAGCTCCTGAGCCAATTCAACGAGGCATCCCCCGGCTCCACACTGTCACACAGACACACACACAAAATCACAAATGAGACGACTAAACGCCATCATGCCCACCATTAGCAGCTTTTAGCTTAGCGGTGGTGACGTGAAGTCATGTGACCGTGCTGTAGTCCTTTATAGCCTAACATTAGCCACCTTTAGCTTAGCGGTGGTGACGTGAAGTCATGTGACTGTGCTGTAGTTCCTTTATAGCCCAACATTAGCCACCTTTAGCTTAGCGGTGGTGACGTGAAGTCATGTGACCGTGCTGTAGTTCCTTTATAGCCCAACATTAGCCGCCTTTAGCTTAGCGGTGGTAACGTGAAGTCATGTGACCGTGCTGTAGTTCCTTTATAGCCCAACATTAGCCACCTTTAGCTTAGCGGTGGTGACGTGAAGTCATGTGACCGTGCTGTAGCTCCTTATAGCCCAACATTAGCCACCTTTAGCTTAGCGGTGGTGACGTGAAGTCATGTGACTGTGCTGTAGTTCCTTTATAGCCCAACGTTAGCCACCTTTAGCTTAGCGGTGGTGACGTGAAGTCATGTGACCGTGCTGCAGTTCCTTTATAGCCCAACATTAGCCGCCTTTAGCTAAAACATCATGTGTATATATGTACAGTATTAATATACTGCAGACTCACATCTTCGTTGCGAATTCCTAGCAGAGTGTTGTATTTTCCAGGATAACCAACAAACCTGAACAAACACAAACAAATTAACATGGTTACACATTTTTTCTGAACAAATGTTTTACAGTACAAAAAGTGTATGTGTTTGTGTCGTTATGGCAGCGGTCTCAAAGAAGGATAAACTACATCCACCATGGTAACATTGTGGATGTAGTTTCGGTACACGCCGCCATCTTGGATCATCACATGTATACGAGGCAACAATGCACAAAGCAGCGATTGGTTTAATCAAAAGCCATGCTTACATATTCTGAGCAAGAGCCCTGTTTATTCCTGAGTTGATACAGGTGCAAACGCTCAACGGCCCAAATGTTTTGTATTGCAGCGTTTGGTTTCTGCAGCTTTTAGTAAACGCTGCGCATGTTCCCTCAAGTTGCTGAATGTTTTCTAAACGCTGCGTTTGTTGTCAAGTTACTGAAGATGACTTTTCGATTCTGCGTCGTTTCTGAAACATCCATTTTCGACAAACCGAGCCAAAGACATTGAGGTAAATATTCAAATGAAGAAAAACAGAGGAATAAGTGATCCGTGTTGTGATTGGTTGAATTATTCCTCACCTGCCTTTGAAGAAGGCGATGTAAACCGGAGACGAGTAGAAGTTGATGAACTGGAAGATGAACACTTTGAGGATGAACATGTCTTCATATTTAGACTGAGTCCGGTGCATCTCTGACGGGAAGAACACACCATATACATAAAGGAATACTATACACACTGTACACACTGTACACACTGTACACACTGTACACACTATACACACTATACACACTGTACACATGTACACACTGTACACACTATACACACTATACACACTGTACACACTGTACACACTGTACACACTATACACACTATACACACTGTACACACTGTACACACTGTACACCTATACACACTATACACACTGTACACACTGTACACACTGTACACACTGTATACACTGTACACACTATACACACTATACACACTGTACACACTGTACACAATACACACTGTACACACTGTACACACTGTACACACTATACACACTATACACACTGTACACACTATACACACTGTACACACTATACACACTATACACACTGTACACACTATACACACTGTACACACTGTACACACTATACACACTATACACACTGTACACACTGTACACACTATACACACTATACACACTATACACACTGTACACACTGTACACACTATACACACTGTACACACTATACACACTATACACACTGTACACACTGTACACACTGTACACACTATACACACTATACACACTGTACACACTGTACACACTGTACACACTGTACACACTATACACACTATACACACTGTACACACTATACACACTGTACACACTATACACACTATACACACTGTACACACTATACACACTGTACACACTGTACACACTATACACACTATACACACTGTACACACTGTACACACTATACACACTGTACACACTGTACACACTACACACACTATACACACTGTACACACTATACACACTGTACACACTGTACACACTATACACACTGTACACACTATACACACTATACACACTGTACACACTGTACACACTGTACACACTATACACACTATACACACTACACACACTATACACACTATACACACTATACACACTGTACACACTGTACACACTATACACACTGTACACACTATACACACTATACACACTGTACACACTGTACACACTGTACACACTATACACACTATACACACTGTACACACTGTACACACTGTACACACTATACACACTGTACACACTATACACACTATACACACTGTACACACTGTACACACTGTACACACTATACACACTGTACACACTGTACACACTGTACACACTGTACACACCAGAATAAATCAATAATGTAATCCTACACATACGCTTTCAATCTGGCAGCGTTGCCTTTAGGTGGTTCTCAACTATCATCAAACATCGCACAAATATGTTTGTCCAATTTTACATCCCTACTATGATATTGACAAGTAAATTCCTGTTACTTTTACAATAATGTTCAAATGTTTGGTTTAATCCAGGTTCCTTTGTTGGCTAATGTTGAGGTAGCTAGATACATGATTTAAAAAGGCAGAAATAATAAACATAATGGTTAAAAGCCCCAAAAAGTTGCCTCAAACACGGAACAACTGATTATAATAATCAAACATTAATTTATTATCATTATCTATAAAATATTAAATTGCCAACAGTTTTCAAACAAAGACGCAAAACAGTGAAGATTTTAAAAACAAGTACAACTGACAATATGTAAAAACTAAAAACTGATAAAAACATTTAAACTAAATCTTCTTCAGTTTTTGTTCACCAGAACTAATCTGAAATGTGTCTGAAATAACTTTTCATTCAATGGCAACATCTAAAACAGAGGGTGAGGAGGGTGAGGAGGGTGAGGAGGGTGAGGAGGCAGGTGTGACTCACCCAGCGCGTGAGGATGTGAGCCAGCGAGGTGTAAACTTTGGACAACATGAGGATCACCAACAGGTTCAACACGGATCCTGTGATACTGGCTATCCTAGAGGCCTGAGAAAAGACAGAAATGTGAAGTCAGTAAGTTGTGGGGTTCCTCAGGGAAGCGTCCTGGAGCCTCTGTTGTTTCTCTTATACCCTAAATAAACTATATATATAATATATATTGACGTTTTATTTGATTGGTCATTAGATAATTATTTCCTTTTGAAAAACATGTTTTCGAATAAACCGTTTCTTATAATGTAGTCAAGCATTATTTTACAACTACATGTTTAAAACCATAAAATATGGCAACAAAACTTCAAAAAGTATTTCCTACAACTCATTTTTAGTTATAACTTATAATAATAAAATAGACATTGTCTCAGAACAATTTTAAAGATTTAAAGAAACACTTTAAAACGTTTCCTGTTTTGTTATACTCACAAAGCCGGTTAAAGCGGTGTCCGACTTGTCGATAACGATGGTCAGGATGGTGCGATACAGGATGATGGCCATGAGGAACATCAGCACAACAGCAACCTGCACACAGGTTGTTGAATATCTACAAATCATTTTCACTTTTAGAAAGAAAGAAATCATTAACATCTGGAAAACTCCAACCATTGATTCTTGTTGTCAGCTCCAGTGGATGGAATGGAAACCCAATGTCAGAGCACAGGAGGAAGACATTAGTCGCTTTCACACCAAGTGCTTAGCCGGTACTTGACCCCGGTACTTGTCCCGGTACTTGACCCGGTACTTGTTCCCCCCGAACTCTTTAGTCCCTGGAACTGTCCTAGCAGATCGCGTTCTCACCGGAATAAGTCCCTGAGGGAGGATTAGGCAAATGAAGCCGCTGACGTCACCTCTTCTTCTTCTGCTTTGGGTTCACAAAACCTTTCGGAGTTTTACGGGGCGTGGTTTGCAATTCGCCCAGCCAAACAGAAATTGTTGGTGTGGCCGACACCCACGAACCATTTCCTCCTCAGGAAAGTACACCTCTCTAGCAGGGACTATCTGGGGGTGAAAAGGTTCGCGCAAACTAAGGACTAGTTCCAGATCCTTTTTGGTGTGAAACCAAATCTCCCCCCCTATCGGCCTAGTTCGGGGGGAAAAGTACTCCGGTGTGAAAGCGCCTATTCAGATAATTAACTTAGTACTAAGTACAAATACACTGTTACAAGTAAAAGTCCTGCATTAAAAAGGTTATTCATCAAGTGTCCCTGTGTTTCATTACATGCAGTGTCAGAGGACAGAGGAGACTCACCATGATGATGATGGCCATGAAGCCGGTCAGCGTTCGGTTGATTCGTTTATTTTCAGGAAAGTAGGGTTCCTCCGCTCCCGTCACCGGGTTCCTGATCGTCATCGGCGCCATGGCCGTGAACTCCGGGCGAGGTCGCTCCTGTGGAGGATGGAGACAGAGATATATAGTACAGGGGTGTGCAAACGTTTTCCAACAAGGGCCACATACAGAAACATATACCAAGCCACTCACTAGAGGTGTATCGCCTCAAAAGAAATCAATCAAATGTAGGTAAATTATTCTTGATACTTGAAAATGCTTTCAGAAACAAACAGCCTCTGTCACAGCTCTCCACATGGTTTCATTGATTGTGTTGGGAGCTCATTCCTTCAAACAGAAGCTTCAGATTGATTATGATAAGAGGAAATATGAAGGGTTTATTTCAAGGTTATGTACATTTATTATTGGGCTTTTTTTATCAACTTAGATTTGTTAGAAAATGTTTTCAACTTGAATGACTGAATCTATTTGAGCTTATTAACAAATGAATACTGTGTTATATATTTGAACATATATATTTAAGAAGTACAATATAAGACAAGCAGAAGTTTCATTGTGGGCCATATCACTTATACCTTTTTGAATTTGCTGAGGGCCGATTCAAAATGGTCTGCGGGCCGCATTTGGCCCCTGAGCCGTAGTTTGGACACCCTAACTACACCCTACATACTGGTATAGTATAACACATTTATTCTTTAACACAGTTGTTCCTATACCCAATATGATGACCCAGAGAGCATCTCATAATCAGCGATCAACGCGTCCTCATACCTAAACGTAACTGTTTGGTAACGCTGTCTGGTGGATGTGATTGAATACGTCAACTACTGAACTTACGTACAAGTTGAGTTACTTGTACATTACTTGAGTTTTTTAAATTCTATGCCACTCATTTCATTTCAGAAGCCATTCAAGTCTGACATCCTTATGCTCACTGTGTTGCTACTATATACTCTGCCACTAGAGGTCGCCGTCTAACAAAACAAAACTAAATACGATTCATACTCAGCTGCTTTACAGATCATGTTTTTGGTCTCTCAATGACATTACCAGTCCATATATAAAAACACTAAGCCTAATTTAGTTTGCACATGTCTTATTCACTCATTGTTAATATCTGTATTTGTGGATGTCATTGTTTGTGCTTGTAAAAAACCAACCTAATCTAGTCCTGCTTCATCTGCCGTGAGGTTGTCAAATATCACACAAGTTATGTACAGTGCTTGATGTGAGGGGACAAAAGGGCCAGTACTCCCTCATTTACATTGTATACAAATACATTTAAGATACTAGGAGAGATTGTTGTGCTTCACACACAAGTTTAAAAAAAAAGGGAACCATGTCAATGATTTGATTGCATTCGCTTTAGTTTGTGGTGCTAAAACTCATCAGGGCTGACATGGACATCTGTTGGGGGGGGCCAACAGTCGGGCATTTCATCACCAGGCTGTTGATGGGTCGCTAATGTTAGCTTGCTCCTGGCCTGAACTAATCAACGTAGGGTTTGACTTTTAAAATCTGGCGTGTCATCGTCCGTCTCATCTTCGTGTTAACCTTTTGGGCCAGGTCAACATTATATTAGTGATGTGACGTTCGCGAACGATCCGATTCTTTTGAACGGCTCTTTGGTACGAACGAAGGTGAGAGCCGTTCTTTTTACCGTTGGTTCACTGCTGCCATGAATCCACTCGCCTTTACGGCAACGTGCTTTCCTGAATGCAAATGTTCCGTAGATGATGGCATAACGCTGCTTGAGTAGTAGTCTGGCTGAGAGATGAAGTTATACATTTTTCTGTGAGTAAAAGTAGATTCTGGCGATACAGTCAATCATTATACTGGTGATTATTTTGCAGATAAACCTATTAACCCTGCCCCCTGCTCTTTGAACGGCGCTTTTGAACGGCTCTCGGATAGGAACCTTGGTTGCTGATTGCTGATGGTTACACAAGACAAAACATCGTTATGACATCATAAAGTGGCCAAAATCTGATCAGCTCATTTTCAGACAGTTTTTATAGAAATGGATCAAAAAGAGAGAGAATCTTTGTTCCTGAAACTTTCAGAGTCTCTTTACACAGAGGGGACACATGTTGATGAAGAAGAGACATGAAGAAGAGGGGACACATGTTGATGAAGAAGAGACATGAAGAAGAGGGGACACATGTTGATGAAGAAGAGACATGAGAAGAGGGGACACATGGTTGATGTAGAAGAGACATGAAGAAGAGGGGACCATGTTGATGTAGAAGAGACATGAAGAAGAGGGGACACTTTGATGAAGAAGAGACTGAAGAAGAGGGGACACATGTTGATGTAGAAAGAGACATGAAGAAGAGGGGACACATGTTGATGAAGAAGAGACATGAAGAAGAGGGGACACATGTGATGTAGAAGAGACATGAAGAAGAGGGGACACATGTTGATGTAGAAGAGACATGAAGAAGAGGGGACAATGTTGATGTAGAAGAGACATGAAGAAGAGGGACACATGTGATGTAGAAGAGACATGAAGAAGGGGGACACATGTTGATGTAGAAGAGACATGAAGAAGAGGGGACACATGTTGATGAAGAAGAGACATGAAGAAGAGGGGACACATGTTGATGTAGAAGAGACATGAAGAAGAGGGGACACATGTTGATGAAGAAGAGACATGAAGAAGAGGGGACACATGTTGATGTAGAAGAGACATGAAGAAGAGGGACACATGTTGATGAAGAAGAGACATGAAGAAGAGGGGACACATGTTGATGAAGAAGAGACATGAAGAAGAGGGGACACATGTTGATGTAGAAGAGACATGAAGAAGAGGGGACACATGTGATGAAGAAGAGACATGAAGAAGAGGGGACACATGTTGATGAAGAAGAGACATGAAGAAGAGGGGACACATGTTGATGTAGAAGAGACATGAAGAAGAGGGGACACATGTTGATGAAGAAGAGACATGAAGAAGAGGGACACATGCTGATGTAGAAGAGACATGAAGAAGAGGGACACATGTTGATGAAGAAGAGACATGAAGAAGAGGGGACACATGTTGATGAAGAAGAGACATGAAGAAG